>CM076584.1:1209352888-1209392342 GCA_034641835.2 Pinus albicaulis
TGCAATCAGAATCAATCAAAATGAGGGCTCACGAGCAAACCAATAAATCCAATTAGTAAATGAGTTAAACAAGTATACAAACATGTAACAAGATTTTTAACCATGAAGATTTATTCTTCACCTGTAAATAGGCTTTATTATAATTCTATGGGCCAATACCATGGCATACTAATACCACATACCCAAAAAACCATAACTATCAGCGTAATGACACATGTTCATATCACAAATTTTTTAATTAATCCCTTTAATTAGAAGGGAAAAAAGAGCACAACTACTTATAAGATAAATCTTAACTTTTAATATGAAACCACTATTAAGAATATCTAAGAATATTCTGTAATATTCCATGGAGGTTAAATCCTTACTATCCATCTAATCATTTTTTTTAATAATTAAATTAAAATTTTGGAAGTCCTATTCCAAAATAAACACACTATTTAATGCAATTACTTAAAATGAGTTAAAAAATTCATTGGGCAAAGAGGCCTCTCTAGCCCAGTATGGGTCAAATTATATATATATATATATATATATATGAAAAAATAAAAATAAAAAATAGAATTAATAATTAAAATCAAATAGAGGTAAATCAATCAATTTATCTTTTATAAGAATATATATATATATATATATATATATATATATATATATATAATGAATTAATAATTTAAATAATATAGAGGTAAAATACTCTATTTACTGTTCATGGTTTCTTGGTTGTAGGTTTTGAAAACCTATGGGTTTTCCCATGATATTCTTATTACATAAAATAAAATAAAATAAAATTAATAATGTGAAAACATCTTTACTTCATTATAAAACAAAATTAAAAAAAATAAAAAAAATAACTTCATGGTATTCACCCATGGTATTCATGTGGAATATAACCTATTTAAGGGGAGAATTAAACCAACGTAGATCCATCTTAACTCCAGATCTACCAAGTGCAAGAGATCAAATCTTTTTTCACTCTAAAAGAGGTTTGCATATAAGGATATTTGAACCCTAATCTAGATTTAAGATGGATTAGGTTGGTTTTAAATATACTAACATTTTTAAATCAATTGATGTAACCTGCATTTTGTCAATATTGAATGAATAGCTAAATACTACTAAGTTTACAAAAAATAAAAATAATTAAATAAATATACAAACATTTTTTTCTTTTTGAATTGAAATATTTTTCTTACATTTCTATTTTTATTTTTAAATCAATATATCTTTATGTTTACCTAATTAAAATATTTTCTTCCATTTTTTGTTTTTAAATATTATTATTATTAAATCAATATATCTCAAGTAGGTACCCTTCCCCAACATTGAAAATCACAAAAGATTTTTCTTTTAGTGTATTATTTTTTAATTTTACTTGTAATTTATTTTGGAATAGGTTTTCCAAAATTTTAATTTAATTATCAATAATTATTAGGTGGTAAGGTTTCCATAATTGCTTCTAGAGGTGCTCTCCAACCTAGTATGGTAGAGCTGTTGTAATTTTATATTTAACATTTTGATTAAGTTAAATTAACGGGAGATCTCGGTCTTGAGCCTTAGCTGAGAGAAAAGGCTAACCATCATATTTGCATCGAAGAGGCTAAAGTTATTGCTAGGATTGACCATTTTCATCATGTTATAGATCGAAAAAAGGCCCGTTAATCTCAATAGAGATGACAGATGGAATATTAGCCGGTGTTGGATCCCTGCCCTATATTCATAATTGTTATTATTTTTCGCCCTGCCTTCAAATTTATTTATTTTTATTTTTGGATTCGATTTGATTTCGGTTGATCGTTGTTTTGAATTATTGACCTGGTCTTCTAAAAAAATTAAATCTAAAAGCTTAGTAACATAATCCAAAAAAAATATTATTATTATTTAATAACATAAAAATTTAATCTAAAAATTCACCAAAAAATTTTAATATTTAAATATTAAATAATAATAATAATAAAATAAATAAATAAATAATTTTCTTTGTAAAAATTATTATTTTAATAAAATTAATCCTTTTATTTAATTTAATTTTTTCCCTTCAAATTCAAACTAGGCGTTATTCTAACAACTAGTTTAGCCATCTCTACATCTATTTAAACACAATATATTGATATGATCTCTTACCTAGTCATGATGATCAACCACACTGGTTGTTTAGTGGAGAATGTTCTTTTGCATGTGATTATTACGGAAAACCACACTGGTTGGTTCAAAACGACAATGTTCTTTTGCATGTGATTATTGCCGAAAACATTCTAAATAGTTACGATGGATCAAAGAAGCCTAAATTCTGAAAAAGAAGAAGAAGAAGAAGTAAAAATTAAATTAAATTAAATTGAAAAAAGAAAATAAATAAAACCAGCCTAGATCCATCTTAACTCCACATCTATCAAGCACCGAGAGGATCAAATCTCTTGAGGTGCGAACCTCTTTTTTGAGTGCAAAACCACACTGGTTGGTTCAAAACGACAATGTTCTTTTGCATGTGATTATTGCCGAAAACATTCTAAATAGTTACGATGGATCAAAGAAGCCTAAATTCTGAAAAAGAAGAAGAAGAAGAAGTAAAAATTAAATTAAATTAAATTGAAAAAAGAAAATAAATAAAACCAGCCTAGATCCATCTTAACTCCACATCTATCAAGCACCGAGAGGATCAAATCTCTTGAGGTGCGAACCTCTTTTTTGAGTGCAAAACTTGAGGAAAGGTTTGCACCTCGAGAGATTTGATCCCTCTCGAGGCTTGATATATCCAGAGTTAAGATGGATCTAGGCTAGTTTCAGTCGTGTGTGCGGCCAAAGAAAAACTATCGAACATATGATTAATTTTATCAATAATATGTAAATACAAATAATATAAATATAATCATTTTATATATGCTAAATATGTCTAATATTTATCCGGTACTTTTAATTTTAAAATTTTCTTAGTTAACTCAAGCTTTTTTAGATGATAAATATTGTTAATAACTTTAATGATGAAATAAAATTTTGGAATGCAAAGTGACAATTTAATAGTGTTGAATGATAGAAAATGAAAATAATAAGAATGCAATCAATTACAAATAGTCTTCATTGTGATCAATCTCAAATTTTCTTTTACTATTCTTATTTTCACCCTTGTTAGTTTTTTCATCTTTTCATATCGATTATATGAAAAGGATAGTTGAAATACTAAACCATTTAAATATTTAGCTTGAATTATTATACTAAACATTATACATTGTCTCTCTTGCTCTTCAATATTAATAGGTTGATTTACTATAACATAAATATTAATGTACATTGCCAATAATTTTGTGTGCTTACACTCAAATCAATGCACAATGTTAATCCAGTCACTTTAAAAATTAATGTACCATCAATGTACATCCAATGACATCAAATCAGAAATCAACGTATACACTGAAATCAATGCACCTAATGCAAACAATAAAATAAGATTAGAAACCAACATCTACACTGAAATCAATGCTTCTAATGTAGGCAATCAAATAGGATTAGAAATCAACATCTGCACTGAAATCAATGCATCTAGTGCAAGTAAGCAAATAAGATTAGAAACCAACATCTACACTGGTATTAATGCATCTAGTGCAAGAAATCAAATAGGATTATAAATCACCATCTGCACTGAAATCAACACATTTTTTTTTTAAACTGAAACGGTTATGTTTTATTGATGAAAAGACAGGTTGGGCAAAGCCTAATCAACCATTACATTCTTCAGATTTGAATTAAGCACTGTTTTCCACTTAGGGAATAGTTGCCTTGATCGGTGTGTCTGCATTGATACTGATCATTCAATTTTGTAAAGTGCATCCTATATTTTCCAATCTGTCCACTTCCTTGTTTAATCCTCTGAGAATGTGGAAAATTTGAACCGAGGGGAAATCCTTCAAAATTCTGTTCACTCTTGTTAACTGTTTGTTTAGCGCCAGATCCTTGAGCCCTTTCTTGCTTACTATTGTTTTTATCAACAATTATGAGTCTCCAAAAACTAAGATTTCGCTTGGATTTTCTTTTCTGGCCATTTGGCATGCTTTCAGAAGACTGAGAATTTCTGCTTTGTTGTTGGTTTTCAGTCCAAGATCCCAACTGAAATCATCTTTGTTCCCATTCGGAAAGAAGATCGCCCCTCCCGCTCCTGACCTCCCTGGGTTACCTTTTGAGGCTCCATCAAAAAAAATAGTGCACTTGCCCTGGGATTTCCACCACTGTTGAAATCTGTCCTCTGGTTCTCGAATCTGCCATCTTTCCTTGTGGATTGGATGTATGTTTGCTGGGAGTCTGGCCTTACAGGTGTAGGCCTCCAACCACACCCTTTCTTCAATTCAGAGAGAGTTGTCATCTTTGACTTAAGAGTGATTCAAAGTTTCTAAGAGGAGGTTCTTTGCCTGTTCCGCCACTTTTGCTGCTGGCAATTCAGTGTTGTTGAAAATGATTTCATTCCGAGCTAGCCAAAGCTTCTAGCAAACATACTTAGGGGCAGCTATCCACACCCTATGCCATGAAGATTTGCTGACAATGTTGTGAGGATAGCTAGCTTTCCATGAGGAGAACATGGTGTCAATCGAGCTTTGAGATGGAGGACGCACAGTCAGTTCGGTCAGAAAATGGACCAGACCTCCGTCGCAAACTCGCAAGCTATAAAAAGATGATCTGAAGTTTCCAGAGCACTTTTACAGAGGACGCAACGGTGTGGGCCTGCTATGTTCTTTTTGCACAAATTTTCCCCTGTCAGAATTTTATTGTGGAACAAAGTCCAAAAGAAGAAATTGATTTTGGGGATGCTGAAGCTATCCCAGATCTGTTTCCACACTGAATCCGGGTGAGGCGAATCCTTTTTACTTTGCATCTGAAGATACCCTTGACTTGCTGTATACACCCTCGTCTTACCCCAGCCCCAGGAGTCTTATTCTTCTATATGCACCGGAGCAAAGTCAGAAATAGCGTCTTTAAGAGCATCTAACTGAGATTTTAAATGCACTGGGATTCTAGGAAAAATCCAGTGCTGCCAGTTTCCGTTGCTGTCCCAACCTGAAATGTCCTCAATTTTCCTGATTCCTTTTGCATATAACCAGTCTCTTATCTCAGAGATTTCGTTAACTTTTGCTAGAGGGGGATGTCCCATGACACTGTCTCTCCAAAGCATTGTGTTTTTGCCATTCCCAGGAAATCGATACTGGTAGGATCTGAAAAATTCAATGCCTTTGCTACACAACTTCCAGGCCTGCGTTCCATTAGGGGATTTCTCCACTGTAATGGATTTTATTGACTGATTTTTGAGGTATTTGAGCTTGAAAATCTGGCTGACTGGGTGATTAGGCTCAGCGTAAAGCTGCCATAGTAATTTGCAGCCCAAAGCTAAGTTTGCATACAAAGGATTGCGAATTTGCGGACCTCCTTCTACGAGTGGTCGTTTCACTGTATCCCAACTTATTAAGTGAAATCTGTTGTTATTTCCATGACCTCCGTTCCACAGAAAGTTGCGCATGAGTCTGGAGATTTGGTCTGAGATTAGTTTTGGAGCCAACATTAGAGAAGCTTGGTAAGTGGGCAGAGCCGTAAGAACTGATTTGATGATCGTGAGTTTGCCTCCGGTAGTGAGCTAAAAGCCTCCCCACCCAGCGATCTTCTTCTTGAATTTCGAAATTATTTCCTCCCAAAGTTGATTTCTGTTGGAGCCCAGCGTTATTGGGAGGCCCAAATATTTAATTTTATGCCAATCTGTGTGACTTGTAAAGCCCAGATTGTTTGCAATTTTCTCGATTGTGTGATGCTCTGAATTCCATCCATTGAAATCAACACATTTAGTGAAAGCAATCAAATAGGATTAGAAATCCTCTACACTGAAATCAATGCATCTAGTGCAAGCAGTCAAATATAATTAGAAATCAACATATACACTAAAATTAATGCATCTAGTGCAAGAAATCAAATAGCATATGAAATCACTGTCTACATTGAAATCAATGCATTTAGTGCGACCAATCATATAGGATTAGAAATCATCTGCATTGAAATCGATGCATCTAATGCAAGCAATTAAATATAATTAGAAATCAACATCTACACTAAAATCAATGCATCTAGTGCAAAAAATCAAAATGGATTATAAATCACCATTTACACTTAAATCAATTCATCTAGTGCAATAAATATTCTTCCCTATCTCCCCCCTCGAACTACATATCTCTTTATCTCCATCTCTCCACTCTCTCACATCCTCCCTCTTCCTTCCTCTCTCTCCATTTCTTTCCCACATCTATATATCTCCCTCTCTCTTCACCCTCCAACTATGTTACTATATCCCTCCCTCTTTCCTTCTCTCCTCCCTTCTCTCCACATCTCCTTCTTTATCTCTTTATCTCACCCCAAAACATACACACTCTCTCTCCATATCGCCCTTGTCACTTCATATCTCTCTCCAATTATCACTCTCTATGTATTCCTTCTTCCCTCCCTCTCTCCCCCTCCAACTCCATCTCTCTATCCTTCCATCTCTCCTTCTATCTCCCTCCCTCTCTCATCCTCTCTCTCATCCTCTCTCTCTCTCTCTCTTTTCTCTTTTTTCTTTGCCCTCCATTTTTCTCTATTCCCCCATAACTCTCTTCCTTTCTCTCATAGTCGTCTCTCTTGTCCTTCCTCTCTCCCTTTCTCTCCTACCTTCCTTTATCTTTTCCTCTATCTATCTTCTCTCTCTTTCACCCTCAAACTATGTTACCATATCCCTCCCTCCTCTTTCTCCCCCATTCCCTCCATCTCTCCTTATTTTTCTCTTTATCTCACTCCCAAACATACACATACTCTCTCTCTATTTCTCCCTTGTCACTCCCTCTCTATCTCCACTTATTGTTTTCTATGTATTTCTTCTTCCTCCCTCTCTCTCACTCCTCCAACTCCATCTCTATCCCTGCCTCTCTCCTCCTATCCCCCCTCTCTCTTCCTTCCTCTCTCCCCCTTCCTCTCCTACCTCCCTCTCTCTCTATCTCTCCCTCTCTCTTTTCCTCCAATATAAAATGCAGGAGCAATAGAAAAATATGGTTTTTGCCCAAGGTATTTAGCCCATGGTATTAACAAGGTATTTTCCCATAGGCTGACTTTTATATATATATATAATATATATATATATATATATATATACGTAGGTTTATGGAGTAAATATAAAAAAAAGTTTTATGTAGCCTATTTAAAGGGGGAAATTAAACCAGCTTAGATCCATCTTAACTCCAAATCTACCAAGCGTACAGTGGGATCAAATCTATTGATATGCAAACCTCTTTTAGAGTGAAGAGATTTTATATCTTAACTCCAGATCTACCAAGCGTCCAGTGGGATCAAATCTCTTGATATGCAATGCAAACCTCTTTTAGAGTGAAGAGATTTTATCCCTCTCGGCGATTCCAGTGGGATCAAATCTCTTGATATGCAAACCTCTTTTAAAATGAAGAGATTTATCCCTCTAGGCGCTTGGTACATCCGAAATTAAGATTGATCTAAGTTGGCTTTAATTTAATTATCAATAATTATTAAGTGGATAGTAGAGATTTAACCTTCATGGAATATTCTAGGATATTATTGGTAGTATATATTGAAGTGCGGCCTCGCTTTTTTGACTCTTTCATAATGGAATATTCTAGAATATTGATAGTAGTATATATTGGAAATTGGATATACCAATGTTCCCTATGTGTTTCGTGACATGGACTAAATACCTCTTATGGATCCTTATCTCTAGCGATGTGATTGTTGACTAACACCTGCGGGTTTTGGTCTAACAATAATTATGATTCCCAATAAGTGGTATCAGAGTTTAGGTCACGAGTTCGATAGACACATAGATCACATTGGGGGGGATATTGTTGGACATTGGGTAAGCCATCGCTCCCCATGTGTTTCTCAACATAGACTAACCACTGTTGAGATTCAACAAGATGATGATCCTAGTGAAAATTAAGCACCTACACTAGGTGGGGCCATAAGCTATTTTTAGGTGTATGTCTATTTTTAGAATGGTGAGCATATTCTATTTATAGCAGGAGTCTATTTATAGATGGTTGAGAAAATTCTATTTATAGATGAGATTCTATTTTTAGATGCATGGGAGAAGTCTATTTATAGATCGCATATCTAAAAATAGGTCGGATGTCAATTATTATTAGCCCTTAATAATAATTAGACAATAAATAATAATCTATTCTCTTGAAACACTTGATTTCAGTTAACTCATGTGGCAAACCAGTTGACTGAAGGAATTACGAGTTCCAAAGTTGGTTGGTGGGACATGCAGAATGGAATTCGTTGTAACTGAGTGATACAAAGTTGTAATTGAGTTGGATGTGTAGTTATGTGAGTTGTAATTTAGTTTAACTCAGTTAAGTGAGTTAAACTTAGTTGTGCTAGTTGTAACTAAAGATACACTAGTGACAGATCATGAAATTAATTATTTAATTAATTCGCAAGCAGTGGTCTCACATGAAACTGAAGAAATACTACTGTTAACTACATGCATGTCAGATTCAGTGGAGACCGAATTAAGAGATAGGTGAAAGGGTCTGTTTGACTATCAGTTGTGACTATAGTGGTGAATTCAATGCAACTACACACACATTGGAGATGCCAATGAGGATTGCGCAGTCAAGGCAAGTCAAGATCGAATTCATTCAGGGGTCTTCATCAGCAGGGATTGCGAAGTGGAGGCAGGCTATCAAGAGACAGTAAATTGGTGCATGTTTATGCTAATTTTTGTATGACAATGTGAGATGATTGTACATTGTACTGGAAACTCTTGGAGTAGAGTTTTGTATGAGATTGTTTCTTGATCCATGATATACATAATATATGATAGTGGGGTTTTTAGCTTTATGTTTTCCGGTAAAAACATATGTGTTATATGTGATTGATTTTTCTTCATGTGTTTGCAATTGGCGATTAAATTTCCACAAAGATTTAAGTAGAAGGATTATGTATTTAACAGTGGATAAAATTTTTAGATCAGGAGAATCCAATAATACATAATTGTATTAAAATTTTTACATGGTATCAGAGTAAATAAGATTGCAATATTTAAGCAGTAGCCGAGTTTTGTTGGTGGAAACAATTCAAATTTGCTGCAATAATTTCTTGGTGCGACAGTTGAGTAAACATCGAAATGGCTTTCAATGGTTTGCAGTTAGAGTATGCACTCGAGGGAAACTTGAACTACATTGCATGGAAGGATAGGATGGAGGAGGTGCTTGAAGATAATGGCTTGAAGGAATTCATCAACAGTGATGTTCCTAAGCCCACTTTGATGGATGCTTCATTACTTGACGCATGGCAAAAGAAAGTAGTGAAGACGAGAAGGATTCTGTTGGAAGGTGTGAGAGACCATATTGTCTCAAGCCTTCATGGGAAAGCCACTCCATTTGCAATGTGGAAGGCTTTGACAGATATTTTCCAAAGCAGCAGTGACCATAAGAAATTGGCACTGAAGGATAAACTCAGAAAAATCAAAATGGAAAAGGGCGACAATATTCCTAAGTATCTCACAAAGTTTGTCCAATGTCGGGATGAATTGGGGAGTGTGGGAATCATGGTTGCTGATGATGATTTGGTGAGCTTGGCTCTCTTGGGACTTCCTAAGAGTTAGCACAGTTATCAATACTATGTCAACAGACAGGAAAAATGGTTGGATTGGGAACAACTGTGGTCGGATCTAGTGCAGGAGGAGTTCAGGCGGAACACCAAGGATGGCTCTTCATCAAAGCAAGATGATGAAGAGGATTGTGCTTTGGCTGCCAAAGCAAGGAAAGGGAAGGGGAAGAAATTCCACTCAAAATCCGAGGCTAAAGGCAAGAAGCTGGATTTGTCCAAGGTGAAGTGTTTTCACTGTCACGAACATGGGCATCTTGCCACTAACTGCCCACAGAAAAAGAAGAACAAGAAGGCTACTGGAGCTGCAGCTGGTGAGGCCCTTGCCTCGCAATTTGAACTTGATTTCCCTTTTATCACATGTTTGGTTTCAAGTGCAATGGGATCAGTGTGTTATCTTGATAGTGGTGCTTCCTTCCACATGACGGGAGATAAGGAGCTTTTTAGTGAGTTGGAGGAGAAAGATCTCCAAATGCATATAAAGATGGGTAAATATCTGGTAAATATGTTTTTCTATATATATATATATATAGAGAGAGAGAGAGAGAGAGAGAGGGGTTACATTTGATTTTTTTTTTTTAAATAAGAGATTATTTGGAGTTTTTTGGAATTTTATTTTCAAGTTTAAATATTATTAAAAGTTTCAAGATTACTCTAATTTCAATGAATTAAAAGTTTAAAGAAAGTTGGTAGTGTAATAAAATTTTGAAATTTAAATTTAATATGAATATATGTTGGACAATTTGAGTGAAAGTGTTTTGGGAATTAACTAGCACCTAGGTTCTCTCGAAAATAATTTGTTTTTATTTTAGCGATGTCAATTTTCTTTTTTAGACTAATCAAGATAGAAATGTACTTTTAACTTTCGAGATTTAAGTGAATCCCATCCAAATATACATTAATTTATTTATTTTTCCCTTGACTCTTTATCAAATCACAATTTCTCCCTAAGTTTTGAAGTAATGATATTTTTTTATATTATCCTTATTTTACAAAATGACATTTTATTTTTTATTAATGATCAAGTCAAGATTGGGTATCTTTGTGTCATCCTTACTTGAACTAGAAGTAGTTTTGACTAAACTTTGAAACAATTTTAAGAAGCCTCTTTATTTAACCTTTCCTTATACATTAAATATTTAATCATAACTATACTTTCAATAAAAGAAAAGCTTATTTTAACCAACAAGACAAGATAAACTATACTTTAAATATGTTTTGCAATATATAATTATTTTTTTAGTTGGAATAAGGGGATTATTTATTGAGGTTAGATTTGAATTTAAAAAAAAATAAGAGATTACTTTCGAGTTTTCGGAATTTTATTTTCAAGTTTTAATATTATTAAAAGTTTCAAGATTGCTCTAATTTGGATGAATTAAAAGTTTAAAGAAAGTTGGTAGTGTAACAAAATTTTGAAAATTAGATTATATGAGTATATGTTGGACAATTTAAGAGAAAGTGTTTTTCATCTTCAATCTTATGAGTACCATATAGGTGACAAACTTTTTCATCCTATTAAGTTTTGGGAATTAACTAGCACCTAGTTTCTCTTGAAAATAATTTGTTTTTGTTTTAGCGATTCTTTTTTAGACTAATCAAGATAGAAATATACTTTTGGCTTTTGAGATTTAAGTGAATCACCTCCTTATAATACGTTAATTTTTTTTTTTTTTTTTTTCCCTTAACTCTTTATCAAATCACAATTTCTCTCTAAGTTTTGAAGTAATTATATTTTTTTATATTATCTTTATTTTATTTTTTCTCTTAGTGATCAAGTCAAGATTGGGCATCTTTGTATCATCCTTAAAGTTTTGAAGTATTAATATTTGTTTATATTATTCTTATTTTACAAAATGACATTTTATTTTTTCTTTTAGTGAAGTCAAAATTTGGCATCTTTGTGTCATCCTTAATTTCTCCCCAAGTTTTGAAGTTATAATATTTGTTTTTATATTATTCTTATTTTACAAATTGACATTTTATTTTTTCTTTTAGCGAAGTCAAAATTTGGCATCTTTGTGTCATCCTTAATTAAATTGGAAATAATTTTGACTAAAATTTGAAACAATTTTAAGTAGCCCCTTTATTTAACCCTTCCTTATACATTAAATATTTGGTCATAACTATACTTTCAATAAAAGAAAAACTTATTTTAACCAACCAAACAAGATAAAATATATTTCCTTTAATTTTAAGATAAAATATATATCTTTAGTTTTAAGATAATAAATGTTTTATATATCTTTAGTTTTAAGATAATAAATTTTTTAAAAATATTTTCATATATATTAAATTAATTATTACATTAATTCTTAAAAAAATAAAATATTAACCTCTAAAATATTTAATTAATCATTTTTTATATTGGTATAGGTTGATTTTGGAGTAGATGTACTTAAAGTGTGTTAATTTAATATTCTTTCTTTTTAATAAAATATATTCTAATTTAAATTATGAAAATAATGAAAATGATAAGGTTTTTTTATATTGGTATAGGTTGATTTTGGGTACTTGTACTTAAAGTGTGTTAATTTAATATTCTTTCTATTTAATAATAAATATTCAAATTTAAGTTATGAAAATAATGATAATGGTCATAGTTGTTAGTTGTTGAATATTGAAGTGGTTTGTTTTTTGGGTTGATAATATATAATTTGAAATTTTGA
The DNA here is from genome assembly GCA_034641835.2 of Pinus albicaulis. Classification (NCBI taxonomy): domain Eukaryota; kingdom Viridiplantae; phylum Streptophyta; class Pinopsida; order Pinales; family Pinaceae; genus Pinus; species Pinus albicaulis. The sequence continues at coordinate 1,209,365,191 of CM076584.1, forward strand.
GATGTATTATGGTATATTGTTAGCATAGTAAAATTATGTTGATTATATTAATTTTAAATGGTAAAACTTTAATCTATAATAATATTATTGAAATCCATTATTTAGCAAAGCGGTTGTATGATAAGATACAATGTGGAACATGTGTTTGAAAATCGCTACCTCACCATGAAGATAGTGGGATGACTTAAATTTATAAGTTTAATTAAATGTAATACCATTGTTCACAAGTGACCAAACTTAATCAATAGGATTCGACAAATAATGTATAAAAAAAGGATAAGGAATCTCTAAGGCAACTCTAAAATGGAAACTTGGCTTGATTATGTAGTGAATCTATATTAAGAGAAATATCTATGTTATAAACTTTAGATGAGGTCTGATGTTGAGTGCTCATTTAAGAGATTATAGGATCGTTACATAGGTTTTCATAAATAAAAAATAATAATAAGACAAGAATTGGATTTACAATTTTATATATCATATCTAAAATTAAATACATAGTTTCCAATATTTATAATGAAACCAAAATCTTAAAAAGCAAGCATCTCCTATCTCTATCACATTGTAAACAAACTTTGCACGATGAAAAAGCTTAAGTCATCGTCATAAACTAAATTCGCATTTACAATCAAGGTTTTATGTAAGGTTGATTATGAGATGAATAAGACTTAAAATGATGACACCTCACTTAGGAATGAGTAGATCAACTAACTTCACCTTGAAGAAAATAAAACACATTGCTCAACCAACTCAACGGTATTGATATAAATTAACTATTAACTATTACAACATCTAAGGTTTACCTAACTGAATATAAAAAAAACATATGTTTACTCAAACATTTTTTTCAAGATTACTTGATAAGATTCGATGTATTATTTCAATTAAAGGAAACAGTGATTAATTTATTCGAGAGTAAATTGATTCGGAACGCGAGTTGAAAGAACGTCTAACACATTGAGAATATATATATATATATATATATATATATATATATATATATATATATATATATATATTTAAAATATCAATTACATCATTTTTTTTCTATTTTCATTAAATATTACATATAGCATTATATTTTGATATCATTATATTTTTAATAAAATATGTTTACAACTTTGTTGATTTCCAGTTTTAGTTCTTTAGAATGTTTATTTATTCTAAGAAATTATCAATAGTATATGTAGATTACATAATGACGACATTTTTATTGTCAAAGGTTTTGGTATATTTGTTATTTTTTTATTGTTATTTGAGTGATTTAATTCATGGGTGTGTATGTGCTCACTTATTGTTGGGGCCAAAATTATCTCTGAGTCTTTTTCCTTTTTGATAGAAAGTTGAGCTTCCTTTGTTGTGGGTTGAGAAGGTTCAACATGAGGTTGAGTTGAGTTTGATGGGGTTGGATGGGCAACATAGGCCTTTTGTTGTTCTGTTGTCCCGTTTGCGAGTCGCAATAGTCTTGGATCATTTGGTTCCTTTTGGATATTGCCACCCACAGTTCTTTTTCTTAGCATCTGGGTGGGTATAGGGCCCTTGCAAAAAGGGGTAGGCATTATGAAGATGTTTGAGATGTTGACAATTCTTGCAACGGAAAGTAGTGTTTTCACAATCCACTAGTTGCGAATAAATCTTACCCCTCTATTTGAGAAGGATTTTATCAGGGAACCACTTACTGAGGTCCACTTTGACATACATGCTAACAAATGTGATAATGCCTTTTGAAAGCCTTTCATTGTCTATTTTGATGAAGCAACCTAGTAAATTCCCCACATCTTCTAATATATTTGGATGTAAAAATTGAATGGGAAGGTTCATGAACCTTGCCCAAACTGGGGTTGCCAAAGCTGTTATGATAAGGGGATTAAAGTCAGGAAACCATGGTTGGAAGAGAGACTAGATCATCCCCAAAACCAAGGTCCTTGATAAAAAAATTTATGTTGGCCCTCCAAATTTTTAAAGAACACAACAAAGAATCCTTTTGAGCAAAATGCATCACTGTATTAAGAGACCAATTCTGATTTACCCACTCTTGAAGTGTAGATGTTGAGGGCTAAAAGCCATTAAAATGGAAAATAATTGCTTTTTTTGCATAATTTGTAGCTAAGAGTCTAGATATAACATTATCCACTTCAAGAGATGGTGATTCAGTCATTTGTTCCAACACGAATGCCGACTCGAAGAGATATTTAGGGTTTGAAGGTGCAGGTCCTGGCTTTATGGAATCTTTAAAGGATTTGGGTTGGGATGAGGAGGACGCACCCCATCCTTTAGCTCCTCCTCTTATTATTGATACAAGATAAATCGAGGCATCTTTGGCTATGCCATACTTTCTAAGATATAAATATGATCCTGAAGTTGTCATCGTCCATGTAGGAGCTAGAAATTTTCATATGGGATTTTGACCCAATCCTGGATCCTGGTTGTGAGTGAGGAGACGATATTTGAGGCTTTGACCTGCACACAAAGGGATCTCCCCTGGGATTGATCTCATAAAGGTTGTGAAATTGTCCAGATCTGGGTTAGAAGGACCCACCTGTGGATGAGGGTTTTCAAGCACAACATGTTGATTTTTATGAAGCCCTTCCCTGGATATAAAAGATCACACTTCAATATCTTTGTTGCTAAAATCATCATTCCTACCACGAAAAGAAAGACGACTCAAATACCACGGGGATCACACCACATACGATGCCATAAATTTTCTGTGGCCAACAAGAAGAGTATCCATAGTCCATCCCATGGTTACTTTATGTTTGGGAGCGACTATTCCTTAAGCAAATTCCTCCTCTGTAGATAATGGAGGCCTTCTTGTTGCACCCACGCCCATCATCGTCGTTATTGCGGCTGATTGTCTCGTGCCAAGCATATATGCCCTGCAAACCCCTAGTAGAGTGCTTCTTACATGAAAATTTTTACTCCTTGTGCCAATTGTATTGATATTTGTTGAAATTCAACATGAAAATTTTAGCACCCACGCCTAGTGCATTAAGCACCTACACTAGGGTGGGGCCCACAGGGCTATTATTGGTGCATGTCTATTTTGGTTATACCTTAATTAAAATGGACAATAAAATGTAATATAGTCTCAAAAATAACTTGTAATAGTTAACTAAGAGTGATAAACTCAGTTAGCTCATGGATTTTGAGTTAGAGGTAGTTGGTGAGGCACGCAGAGTAATTCTAGTTGTAACAGAGTTCGAAGTGCAGTGGTGCATTAGTTAATGCAGGTTGTAATCCATTTAACTCAGTTAAGTGAGTTAAACTCAGTTGTGCTAGTTGTAACTGCTTGATACACTAGTGAAAGATCAAGTGAATTAAATATTAATTGATGCATGGGCATTAGGCTCAAGAAAATTCCATGTATTTTAATAGACTTAGGGGTTTTGTGTTTTCAAGGGAGTTGATTTCTTATGTAATGATTTGAGTGATTTTAATGAAAATTAATTAAATATTGTGAGGAATTTTGTAAATGTTCTCAAATGTTGGAGAACATGAGAGAATTAGACTAGTTGATAGTGTCTAGGGATTGAGAGATTTAGGAATTAATTATAAATCCTAAATTAGAATTGGTTCATGATTTTGTGATGAAAGAGGATCCTTAGGGATTAGTTGAGTCAAGTAATGAGTTAAAGGATATTTAGGATTTTGTTGAGGAGATGGAGGAACTGAAACCAAAAATAGTTTCAGAACCTTTTGTATAAAATGTAAGTCTCAAAGGCATAAAAAGCAGTAGATATAGATTTCAAGGTAGAGTTAGACAGATAGGGTTTGAATTGCAGGCCTACAGGCAGAATAGGAAAAGGCCACTGATTGAATATCAGGCTGGAGAAGAAGAAATCCTTTGTAATTATTTGAGTTTTATATATACAGAGAAATTTGGTGTTGAAGTGAGTGTGTATATTTTGATGAACAGAAGTATGATGTGTATATAGAACAGAGGATTTGGCATCATATTCATATGTAGAAGATTGGAAACTGAAATACCAACAAAGCATTCGATAGCGAGATAATGATATTCAAACTTGGGTTTGAATCAATAGTAATGAGCTACCATTGATCACAAAATGGATCGATGGTGACCCGTTAAAAGGGTGATCCTTCATATCGATAGAAAGTAGGTTGAGGGTTTGGTTCTGGAACACATAAGAAATTCGGATCAGTGTCAGGAAGGAGATTCAATTTCAGAGAAGAGGTTACTGTTTTTTTTCTACACGAGAACCAACAAACAGAAGGATAAATTAGAAGTTAAACCATGCATTGTCTGTATGCCGGAGAGGGTTTGAAGATTTGATGGAACCCTGGCCCTGTTTGAATCATGAGATGAATAAAGATGGAAGATACAAAGTAAAGGCGCAGAGGAAGCAGAACCATGCGATGTAACTGTGAAGTGGTTTCGAAAAACCACATATGGTTTTCACGTAGATTTGAAATGGTAAATGGTACTTTAAAAAATCAAGCGATACACTCCAAGGAATGACATGTAGCCTGGACGGAATTCGCACTTGAAGCTGCGTGAAAGTTCACGAAAAGGTAAGTTGTGGGACCCAAACAAAATATCATGTTGATATCTGGGTTTAAACCAAAGTATGGAATGATAAAGTGTGGCGAATATATGTTAATGTTTATTGACAGTAAGAAAGGAGAGTTTATTAAGCTGAGGGCCATCATATTTTGGGTTTTAATGCAAAGTCGGACTTTTGAATTAATGAAATGTCCGCGTAGCTCGAATATATGTTGATGAGTATTAAGGTGTGGCTAAAGTATATGGCGGATGTTTAAAATGGGTATTTACCCAAGGTTATAGATATTGATTCCCATTTCATGAAACATATTTTATTATATGGTTCTAACCATAGGGTTAAGAAAAGAAGCAAAGCTTTCGCATTAGAATTTTCCCGATTTGAGAATTATATGGTTTATGAATGAACCATACATCTTAAGGTGAGAATGTGGGTAAATGCAGCCTTCAGCTGCTACATTAATTAATTCACAATCAGTGATCTCACATGCAACTGAGGATTTACTATTATTAGTTGCATGCATGTAAGATCCAGTGGTGACCCAGTTGAGATCTAGGTGAAAGGGAAGTTGACTATGAGTTGTAGGATTATTGGGTTGCCCCCATGCAACCAAACACCCATTGGAGTGCCCATGATACTTGTGCAGTCAAGGAAGGCCAAAATTCGTATCTTTTAGGGATTGCGCAAGCAAGGCAAGTTGTCTAGAGGTTGGAGGTAGTAAATTGGCTAAGTATTGGTCAGTTTTTGTATGACAGTGTGAGACAATTATCTGAGTACTGGAGGGCTCTTGTGAGAATATTTTTGTATGTAATTTTTTCATAATCCATGCTGAATATACAATAGAAGATAGTGGGGTTTTTAGCAGCGAAATTTCCCCGAGAAAATTATCTGTGTTGTGTTTGATTTGATTCTTCTTTACTTCATTTGATTAGCGATTGTGTTTTTAATTCCGCAAAATATTTGTAGAACTGATTCAATATTTAACTTTAGCATTGTTAGATCGGATTGAATTCAAGATATACATGCATGTTGTATAATTTCTACATGGTATCGGAGCACAGGAAATCACAAGTGTGAAGGAGGAGTTGAGTTTGTGACTGGATAGAATTCGAATTTACAGAAATATTTTCTTGGTGCTACAGCTGATTCAAGATCGAAATGGATTTCAATGGCTTGAGGTTGGAGTATGCACTCGTGGGCAGCTCAAACTATTGCTTGGAAGGACAAGATGGAGGCAGTACTCGAAGATAATGGCTTGAAGGAATTCATTGATAATGATGTTCCTAAACCCGCTGTGACAGGTGATGCGAATATTGATGCATGGAAAAAGAAAATGGCAAAGGCGAGGAGGATCCTATTGGAGGGAGTACGATACCACATTGTCTCAAGCCTCCATGGGGAAGCCACACCATATGCAATGTGGAAGGCTTTGACGGATCTATTCCAGAGCAACAACGACCATATGAAATTAGCGCTCAAAGATAAACTCAGGAAGATTAAGATGGGGAAGGGCGACTCCATACCAAAATATCTAACAAAGTTTGTCCAATGTCAGGATGAATTGGGGAGTGTTGGTATAATAGTCACTGATGATGATTTGGTGAGTTTGGCTCTCCTAGGACTTCCCAAGAGTTGACACAGTTATCAAGACTCTGTCAATGGAAGGGAAAAATTTCCAGAATGGCAAGGAATGTGGTCAGATTTGGTGTAGGAGGAGTTCAGACGGAACACCAAAGATGGAACTTCATCTAAGAATGAAGATGAAGAAGATTGTGCTTTGGCTACAAAGGCGAAGAAGGGGAAGGGGAAGATATTCCATTCCAAATCCGAGTCCAAGAATGGCAAGAAGTAGGACATGTCCAATGTGAAGTGTTTTCACTTTCAAAGCATGGGAATTTTGCTACTAACTGTCCACAAAAGAAGAAGAACAAGAAGGTTGGAGGATTTGTAGCTAGTGAGGCTTTGGCCTTGCAATTTGAGCTTGAATTCTCATTGATCGCATGCATGGTTTCAAGTGCACTGGGATCTGTGTGGTATTTGGATAGTGGTGCTTCCTTTCACATGACGGGAGACAAGGAACTTTTCAGTGACTTGGAGGAGAAGGATCTCCATATGCATATTTAAATGGGTGATGACGGGCGGTACAGTGCTACTAGGATTGGTACCATTACCTTCTAGAGGCATTCAGGTAAACCCTTTCAATTAAAATATGTAGTGCATGTACCAGGTTTGAAGAAAAATTTAGTCTAAGTCGCAATGTTGGAGGATAGAGGATATGATGTTGTTTTTAGTGAAGGAAAAGCCTTCTTGCGACACAAAACAACAAGACAAGCCAAGAGGATAGGGATTCGAGTTAAGAATCTCTACAAGTTGGAGGTAGATGGTTGCACAACAATGATGGGCAAGGCGGATCAAGTGGTGAGCCGGGATGAGGGCGAATTATGGCACAGGCGATTGGGCCATCTTCACCATGGAGCCTTGAAAGTCATGCAATAGATTTGTAATGGTCTTTCCAAGGGTACACTTGCACAGTCAGACACATGAAAGGGATGTACTATCAGAAAATATGTAAAGGCCACCTTTCATGAGAAGGAGAATCGAGCTTCTGGGATCCTTGAGAGAGATCACACAGATGTGTGTGGGCCATTCTCTGTTGCTTCGATAACAAAACATAAGTACTATGTAATATTTTTTGATGAATTTTCTCGTAAACTTTGGAACTTATTCATGCAGAAGAAAGATCAGACATTCTCTAAGTTTCTTGAGTTTAAGGCACTGGTGGAGAAAGAGTCGGGGAAGCAAGTGAAGGCTCTTAGGAGCGATAATGGTGGAGAATACATCTCTAACAAATTCAAGAAATTCTACAACAAAAAAGGAATTTGAAGAGAATTGATGACGCCTCATAACCCATAGTAGAATGGGGTCACAAAAAGAAATAATAGAACATTCGTGGGTACAACAAGAGCAATTTTGCATGATCAAGGCCTACCGATGCATCTGTGGGCGAAAGCATGCAATACTGCGGTATTTGTGTAGAACCGTTGTCCTCATAGGATACTTGGCATGGGTACACCTAAAGAGGCTTTCACTAGTAAGAAACCTGATGTTTTACACTTTAAGATTTTTGGCTCATCTATTTATGTGCATGTGACCAAGGACGCTAGGAAGAAGCTGGAACCGACAATTGAGATCAAGATCTTTGTGGGGTACACTGAAACACCCCATAATTATCGAGTGTATTTTCCAAACAGTAGAATGAATTTTGTGCGACAGGATATAAAATTTGATGAGGAGAAAGCCATGCAGTTGTCCCTTGAGAGGGAGCTGGACTTGCATGTAGAAGAGGAACTGTAGGTTCCCAAGGATGAGCCTCAAGATGTGGATCAGCCACATGAGGAGGTTCATGGAGTGGAGGAAAACACTCATGTGGAGCCATCCATCAGAAATGGCAGAAGGCGCACCACGAAAGCTGATAGATTAAGACTTGATGTTGCGGAGAATGTAGGAGCCTCTACTTCACAGTGTAGATAGAGACAATATCCTGACCGATTTACTGGATACATGGCTCTTATGAGAAAATTTATTGTGACTAAACCATCTTCCTTTCAGGAAGAAATGCAACAACCAGCTTGGGTTGATGCAATGGTGGAGGAGTATGACTCCATTGTCAAGAACAGTGCATGGGAGATTGTCCCAAGACCGGTCAACAAATCAGTGGTTGGATCGAGATGGATCTACAAGGTAAAGCAAGTTGCTGATGGGAGCGTGGAGAAATAAAAGGCCAGATTTGTGGCCCGAAGATTCTCACAGATCGAAGGGATCGATTATGATGAGATTTTTGCACCTGTTGCAAGGTACTCTTCCATTAGATCCATACTTTCACTCTCAGCGCAAATGGACTGGTGCATTCATCAGATGGATGTGAAAACTACATTTCTCAATGGGATCATTGAGGAAAAGGTGTACATAGAGCAACTTGAAGGTTTCAAGATCTTAAATAGTGAGTCGCATGTGTGTCGACTCAAAAGAGCACTGTATGGGCTGAAGCAAGCACCCCGTGCTTGCAGGTACACTCGGATAGACAACTATTTCACCGGAGTGGGCTTCACCAAAAGTGAAGCAGATGCAAACTTGTACCAGATTGTGGTTGAGGGTAAGCTATTGATTATTTTTATTTATGTTGATGATCTAATTTTGATTGGTGATGAGCAGTTGATACACTCATGCAAGGAGGATCTTGCAAGGGAGTTCGAAATGAAGGACATGGGACTCCTTCATTATTTCGTTGGATTGGAAATATGGTAGTGGGATGGTGAAATTTTTATGTCTCAAGGCAAGTATGCAAAGGAGATACTAGGTAAGTTTCACATGGAGAGTTGCAAACCCATGGATACTCCTCTTCCAGGAAATTGGAGAAAAGAGGATGCTACTTCTGGAGAGTTAGTGGATGCTACTGTCTACAGGCTATTGGTTGGTTCACTGATGTATCTAGTGAACAACAAACCAGACATTTGCTGCGCAGTTAACCAGCTGAGTTAAGCTATGGTCAAGCCTACCAAGCTCTTTTGGAAGGCGAGGAAGCATGTCTTGAGATACCTGAGGGGGAACATCAGAGTATGGTCTATGGTATAGTTTGATAGAGGGAGTGAAGCTTCAAGGCTTCATGGATGTAGATTGGGCAGGCAGTCCATCAGATAGAAAGAGCACATTAGGAGGGATCTTTAGCATAGGATCAACAACAGTTTCCTGGTACAACGGGAAACAATGATCTTTGGCACTCAGTTCAGCAGAAGCAAAATACATGCCAGCAAGTCAAGCTACATGTGAGGCTATCTGGATGAGAAATATCTTGGATTGGTTTGTTTGGTTCTCAGATGGATCCGATAGTGATTCATTGTGATAATAAGAGTTGCATTAAACTCTCGATTAATATTGTGTTTCATGATAGGTCCAATTACATAAATATATGGTACCATCATCTCAAAGATTGAGTGCGAAGAAGAATAATGTTGCTTCAGTACATTCCCACGGAAGATCAAGATGCAGATATTTTGACGAAGGCGCTCACTAGGAGCAAATTCGAATACCATAGAGACAGGATTAGGGTGAAGGATAATCCATTTCTTGTTGAGAGGGAATGTTGAAATTCAACAAGAATATTTCAGCACCCACGTCTAGTGCATTAAGCACCTACACTAGGGTGGGGTCCACAGGGATATTTTTGGTGCATGTCTATTTTGGTTATCCCTTAATTAAGATGGACAATAAAATGCAATCTAGTCTAAAAAAGAACTTGTAATAGGTAATTGAGAGCGATAAACTCAGTTAGCTCATGGATTTCGAGTTAGAGGTAGTTGGTGAGGCATGCAGAGTAATTCTAGTTGTAACAGAGTTCAAAGTGCAGTGGTGCATTAGTTAATGCAGGTTGTGATCAGTTTAAATTAGTTAAGTGAGTTAAAATCAGTTGTGTTAGTTATAATTGTTTGATACACTAGTGAGAGATCAAATGAATTAAATATTAATTAATTCAAAATCAGCGATCTCACATGCAACTGAGGATTTATTATTATTAGCTGCATGCATGTCTGTTGGGGCCTTTGTTTTGGAAAAGAAAAATTTTGAGTTGCGGAGGGTTGCAGGATAGGTGGTGGAACGAAATCAAGGTAGACAGGGAGCTGTCACGGTTGCAGAAAGCTAGAAGACAGGTGGCGTGACATTAGCAGAGAAGAGTGCAGATGGTAGATATGGGAGATAAGAAAAATCAATAGAACTCCTAGTAATAAAGAAGAAGTGGAAAGCAGCGGCGTAGGAAAAGAGTAAAGACTGTCAGTCACACTGGTGGAGGAACAAATAAGCAGTCAGCCAGCGGAACTAGGGAGGTAGTTAGTGCGGCAAGAGGTCGATAGGAAAGAGAAGAGCCTTAGGAGAGCTCTGTGAGAAATCTGTTGTACTGAATCAGACTGTAATAGACTCTGTGGAGTAGATGTATGCTATTCTGTTATTGATAATGAAATCTAGTTGTTGCTATGTGTGACGTTGTGAGTTGATCCATAGTCATTTGCTTATGATGACTGTATGCTTAATTTAAATTTAAATTCTACCTTCTGAACATGCTTTGATGAGTGACAGTTTCTCCTTAGAGTTGAGATATTCTTGTTGCTTCCAAGTTTCCCTAGCTTCTTTCTATGGTTGCATTTGTCTTCTACCTGATCTAGCTTCTAATCTTACTAAGGTCACGACATGCCTTGGGTGAGACACCCTACTCTCTGGAGCAGGGTGAAAATGCCACCGTTGTGCTAGACTATTGTGGAAACCTTGTTGGCCTCAACCCTGAACCTGGGTCTTGCTCAGAGACCTCCTTTTTCGCCAACAAATGGTTCCATTTCTGGGACCTGAAAATTAATTTAGAGGTTAGATCATGGTATCGTGAATCTACGAGAGGGAACTACGAAGCTGGTGGTATAATCATTTAGACCAGTTCATATCGCAATAAGCGGAGCTTCGACAACATAGGGAAAATACTGTCAAAGATCAGGTCCTGTTTTCCGAATCTGCGAGTGACCTGTACGAAATTTTCTGGGGAAAGTTTCCTAAAGAGATTTAGAATTGGTTGGGGAGACTGTAGATCAAGTCACTCCCAGGAGGATAGTGTAGAGTCTGTCGCAAGTGACCACACATGGATCTGGTAGCACTCCATCGGTTAGATACCAATTTGACCCGAGCAATATATTTTTGGGTAAAATCTACCTTGGAAGGATACATTATAGAATTTGCAGCCAAGTGTTACCAATATTTTACAAAAGCCAAAGATACATTCAGATCCGGATTGCGGGGAGAACTGTTGAAGGAAATCTCGTTGCGGATCAAAGCTTTAATGGTGGATGAGGGGATGATGTCATTTCAAAGTTCTGAGATGGAGGCCTAAATATCTAGTACTGGGGGAAGGAATTGAGGGAAATATGCCACAAGAAAGTAAGAAGGGGGAATAGGGATATGGATGCCAGAACCTCCAGTATATTGAGAGAGCGACAAGCACATCGGAGGGCCCAGATTGTGGAGAAGTGGCGGGAAAGGGTGATGAAAAAGTTTGAAAAGTAGGAGAGTAATCGATAAGACAAAGAAAAGGCGTCGAAGATGAAAAAGGAAAAGGAAGATCAGATAGGATCCCAAGGAATAGGAGGGAACATTAAGGAAGTTAGGAAAGTGTATAGGAGCCCATCTCGAAGAGAAAAGGGAGAAAAGTCCAATGAGGAGGATGCGCACCCTGAGGAGACGTCTGATCTAGAGCGGCATGTTGCGATGGAGCAACTATTTCGAGAGAGGTCGACGCCCATAACACAAGGTAATCCTATTCCCCAAAGTTCAAGTAGCTCTAGTCCCGACCTTCCCTTGGTACTCTATCATCCACCTGATAAATTTTTTGTTAAGTTATGGGAATTTAGAAAGTTCAGTAGTGTTAAGTCTATAGTATAGATATCTATTAGCCACAATGCTGGTAGTACAATCTCTCAGCCGAGAAGTAGAGGTTTTATCTTAGTACCACCCATACAAGGAAAGATGGTGGGATCGTTCACCCGATACCCAGGATTCTCCGGAAGAGGTAATGATGATGTGGAGAAATACTGGTATCTCTGCGAAGCAATTTGGAGTGCTCAGCAGACACCAGAGGCAGTTAAGTTGATTGAGTTCCAGACCACTCTAAGAGAAAGAGCTCTTTGCTAGTTCATTAAATGGTCAGAAGCCCATCCAAACCCAACGATAGATGATGTGAAGAAAGAATTTGTCAAAGAATTTAAATTACCTTAGACAGATCAATAGTGATTGTCCGAGTTGTGGGAAATCAAGCAGCAGGAAGGAGAAACGGCTTAGGACCTGATGAGAAGATTCAAGGATGCAATCGGGAAACTAAGTTACCCAATTGATCCAAATCACCAACGAGATTGGTTTATTAAAGCACTCCTTTCATTGACAAGGACCCCACTGACACAATAGAAGATTGATACCCTACAAGATGCCTTGGAGCAAGCCATGAAAACAGAAGCTATGGCGGGGTATCCGCAAGAGTTCAGAGGAGGAGCAGCAGTACAAGATCCTTCCATAATAGGGATACAACATCAGATAGCTAGTTTAACAAAGAAGTTGAAATACATTCAACCATACAACCTACAAGGCCCAATGTGTGGTGTACCCATTGCATGATGGAAGGACACGTGGCAACATAATGTCCAAGGTTGCAAGGACAAAATGCAGGAGCTTTAGCAACAGGGACACAGGGGGCTAAACCAGTTGGGGGGAATTGCACAGATAAATACCCAGGGATTATACCAACAGCAACACCACTTACCAGGGTTCCCCACTCAGCAAAATCAGACAGAAATCGACTAATTTGAAATATACAAAGGTATTGGTCATCCTCCTCGACTAGGCCCAATTTTGCGAAAATATTCTAATGTTCCAAACAATATATATTGTGAATTTTGTGCTTCTACAACGCATAATACAGAGAAATGTAGAGCCCTCGATGCATTAGCAGAACAACTGGACAAACCATCTTATAGAGTGAATGAAACTCCAAGGGGCCGAGGAGGAGGAATGAGAGGTGGGAGATCTGGAGGAAGAGGACCAGTAAGGTACTATAATTGTGATCAAGAAGGCACGTAGCAAGGGAATGTCCGCTACCCAGGAGACCATGGTGCTCTCAATGCAGATATAACACACACGCAACTGAAGACTGCCCAGATTTGATTAAGCAGTGGGAGGAGAGAGCCAGAAAAAGAGAAGCTAATATGGTTAATGAAAAATCGAGAATAGTAGAAGCTCAACCCATGCAAAGCGTAGTTATAGTAACCTGGGAAGGGAAGAAAACAGGGGAGGATGCACAGAGTATGGATCCGATAAATATGATTAAGCCCGCATTTCTAAAGAACGCTTTCAGACCGGATAGATAGAAGCATTATTTTAAGGAGGCAATGGAAACATTTTCCTAGATAGGGGGGAGTAGAAGTATTGAACTTCCACAACCGACCTTTGAAAAAGAGAAGGAAAATCATACAAGTACATTGATTGAGGAATGGTTCTAACTGTTCCTGAAAATTGTAACCAGTGCACCAATGTTGGAGTAACTAAAGAAAAATATAGAGTTGGTGGTGTAAGAAAATTTAGAACCAGGAGAGTCAAGAAATTCAACAGAAAAGTACATAAGAAGGATAAAAAGAAACAAGAGAGGAATTGGAAAGGAATTCCGGATAAATACTCAAGTCGCGGGATTTCAAATCAAAGATACAATGCTCGATCTAGGATTAGATGTTAAAATTCTACTTAGAAAGACGTGGGAAGCATTGGGGAGGCCAAAGTTGATATATTCACCAATACAGCTCCGAATGGAAAATCAGTATTGTATTGTACCCATAGGAAGGCTAGAAGAAGTTGAAGTTGATGTCGCGGGAGTAAAAACATATACATATTTTGAGGTGATAGACATCGTGGGGGACAAGGATCCCTATCCTGCTTTATTGGGGATAGATTGGGGCTTTGAGAATTATGCAGTGATTGATTTGAAAAAGGAATTGATGGTATTTGAAGATGAGGAAGTGATGGTAATTCAGCCACTTGACCCATATCAAGGACCCCAATATACAGAGACCATTGACAACAGAGAGGATGCTCAACTTCTAGATCAACTTTACTAGATGACGGCAGGAAAGAGAGAAGATTATATCAACCCGATAGAAGGAGGGACCGTAAGCTAGATAAGTGTTCAAAGTTCTGATTTGGGCTCATAAATAGCTTGGGATGATTGGCAATAGGGAGGATACGAAACCAACACTAGAAGATGCGCTAACATTTGGGGAGTCAACTGGATTGGTACCGAGGTAAGAGGATATCTGACTCTTTCAAATATGCATGCTGTAAATACATTTATTACAAAAATAGAAGAAAGGGTACCAATAGAACATATAGTCCCTCTTATGTATGTAGCATTACAATCCACGTTAGCAAGATGGTGGGTCAACCATCGCAACTCTCTTCCGCAATGGGAAGATGTTGCAACAACACCAAGAACTAGATTCCAAGAACCTTCAGGACCACAATTCATCGAAAATTAACAAGGGGATTCTGACCCCATAGAGCATTTAAAGATTTGTGAGTATAACTAGTAGAAGGCAGGGTATCCATAATCTCTATGGATGCACAATTTCATACATTCACTGCATACCATTCCACAGGCCTGGTATTTGACGGAGGAGAAGAAGAGAGGAACTGGCACCTGGCAAGTAGTTGCGGAAAGGTTCATGCAATGTTTTTCCTTCAAAGGAGATACAAAACCAATTACATATTCCCTCCAAGCCATCAAAAGATTATTATTCTTTCCAGAGCTTCAGGGAGATGAATGACTACCATTATCAGAGCAGAAAATCAGAGAATCAGTAGCATGTAAATGGATAGATCATGAGATAGATGACGACGACTTAGAAAATATTCGACATCTATACTTTGAAGAGAAGGAAGGGGAGCAGGAAGTATAGGAAGAAAAAAATATGGAAGGACTACACCTGTTACCCTTGAAGACAAAGAAGTTGAATATTGGAAGCACGAAGAAACCAAAAATTGTGACTATCAGAGATTATTGGGATACAGAGACAGCAAAGGAAATCTTTGATCTATTACAGGAATTTGAAGATTTATTACCATCTTTAGTAGCAGAGCTTAAGGGGATTAAAGGAGAGAAATGCACATAGTCTTAAAGCCATATGAAAGACCATTAAAACATAGGCCTTACCACCTAAATCCAAGAGTAAAGGAAAAAGTTAAAGCAGAGATAGAAAAAATGCTGAAGGTAGGCCTAATTTCTCCAGTTGAGGAAGCAGAATGGGTCAGTACCACTGTAATACAAAGAAAAAGAAGGAATCAGAAATTAGAGCATGTGTAGATTACATGAGTCCCAACAACGCATGTATTCATGATCCATTTCCTACCCCATTTAGCGATGAGGTTCTTGACAATGTAGCAGGAAACGAAGCCTATTCATTCACAGATGGATTCTCTGGGTATCATCAGGTGGGAATAACAGAAGAAGACAAAAGGAATACCACTTTCACAACCGAATGGGGATCATTTTCATACCATTTCATGCCTTTTGGACTAAATAATGCACCAACAATATTTTCACGAATAGTGATAACAACATTTAGGGACTATATCCATAAGTTCTTAGAAGTATACATGGATGATTGGACAGTTTATAGTTTACTGAAGAATCATGCAACTCTACTCATAATAATTTTTGACAGATGCAAACAACTCCAAATCTCCCTCAATCTTAAGAAATGCATCTTTACAGTACCATTTGGGACACTTTTGGGACATGTCGTTTGTAAGTAGGGTGTCTGTGTGGACCCAACAAAAGTAGCAGTCATTGTAAATATAGAAGCACTAGAAATTGTAAAATAGTTGAGGTCACTACTCGGGCATACAGGGTACTACCGAAGATTCATCCGCAACTATGCAAAGATTACAACACCACTGGAAAAACTGTTGCGTAAGTCAAAGCAATTTATATGGAGCGATGAATGCATTAACGCACTAAACACATTGAAAGAAAAACTAGCAAGTGCACCCATCTTGGTTCATCCTAACTGGGAAAAATAGTTCCATGTCCATATTTATCCCTCCATTATTGTGTTAGGAGCAGTGTTAGCTCAGCCATGAGAGACTTCTATTGATCATCTAGTGTACTTTGCAAGCAGGTAGTTGTCTACAACTGAAAAAAATTACACAACAATAGAACAAGAAGCTCTTGCGATGGTATACTCTCTTCAAAAGTTTCAGAATTACCTATTGGGAGGTACATTCAAGTTCTTCATGGATCACTCAACATTGAAATACCTGGTAAACAAACTTGTGCTTGAATGAAGAATATGTAGATGGCTCCTACTATTCCAGGAGTTTACTTTTGAAGTAATAGTAAAACCAGGGAGGTTAAATGTGGGTCCTGACCACCTATCAAGGTTGGAGAATGTGGAGAACTGGGGATCCCTAGATGACCAGTTGCCTGATGCTGATATTTTCATAATAGAATCCATCCCAGATTACCTAGAGCAGATAGCAGTTTATTTGGCCATGGGACAATGCTCAACAGAATACATGGTAACTCAAAGAAGACATATGGTAGTGAAAGCAGCTGAATATCAACTGATAGTAGGACAATTATATAAAATGGGATTGGATCACATCTTGTGAATATGTGTCTTGGAACCTTAGAGAGAAGATATATTGTGGGAATGTCACAACGGATTTGTGGGAGGCCATGTCGGTGCAAAACCCACCGCAAGGAAAATACTACATGCAGGGTTATGGTGGCCCATAGTTCACAAAGATAGTAAGGCATATGTGAAAAAATGTGATGTCTACCAAAGAACAGGACATCCGTCACACCGTGATGAGTTAACACTGAAACCTGTAAGAGCACTTCAGCCATTTTAAAAATGGGTCGTTGACTTCATAGGGCCAATTGCATCAATGGCATGACATTCACAGGTAAGGTATATAATAACCACAACAGATTATCTCACAAGATGTGTAGAGAAAACACCTGTAAGAGATTGCACAATAGACACAACAACCAGGTTTATTTTCAAGAATATCATTAGCAGATTTGGTTGTCCCAGAAGCCTAACAAGTGATCAAGGTACACATTTCATTAATACAACAATTAAATCTCTACTAGATAACTTTATGGTACAACATCACAAAAGCGGCCCGTACCACCCTCAAGCGAATGGAACTGTTAAGGAATTTAATAAGATTTTAGAAAAAATACTAACTAAGATATGCAATGCCAAACAGAATGACTGGGATGAAAGGATACCAGCCACATTGTGGGCATACAGGACAACCATAAAGAGGTTGCAAAATCAAACTCCATTTCAGCTAGTGTATGGAAGAGAGGTGGTAGTGCCAACCGAATTTATCATACCAAGTCTCTTAATTAATTCAACATTGCATATGACAGACGAAGACTCAAAAGACTCAATCACTGAACGCCTCCATGAGCTACAGGAACTTGAAGAAGATATATTTTTAGCAGATTTCCATCAGACAGTGAAAAAGGAAAGACAGAAAGCCTGGCAGGACCGTCACATCAAGCACAAGAGGTTCACTATCAGAGGAAAATTCCTATTGTACGACAACAAATTTCAAAAGTTCCCAGGCAAACTCAGAATGCACTAGATGGGACCATATCTTTTCATAGAAATTAAAGACTTTGGCACGGTTCAACTTGCACAACTAGATGGAAAAATACTACAAGGATGGGTGAATGGCGCATGCCTGAAGCCTTATCATGAGTAATTTCCACTGTTTATTTTTTCAAATAACTCTCACAACTGAGATCAGTATTAGGGTAGAATAGAAATAAATAGAGTTAATAAATATCTCGCACCCGAGAGGAGACATAGAGTAGGATCCCAACAAAAATAACATATAATGGCGCAGAAAGCAATTGCACCTGTTGCGATGTGGAGACCACATCGAAACAAATTATGGTCGGGTGGGGGGTGGGGGTAGAGTCTACCGTATCAGAAAGCCATGCGTGTCAAGTATCATTCATTCATAATGACCCATCATACCGTTGTCAGTCTGTAGGATCATCCTAATTTGAAAAATAACAACCGTAATTAGTAAACCCCATACCATAATAATTTTTCCATATTAAGCCATAATTATTACCCATCACGTCTACCCAAATCCCGAAGCCACCATCACCAATGTCAGAATATACCTCACCGCGTTAACTAATCGCACAACTATAGCCGTGGGTGAGACAAAATTTTTTTCTTTTAGTTATGGGGTTGTATCAACCTCATTTGTGCTGGTAGCATTACTTAACCTGCATGAAAGAAGAAAATCACCAGAATGCCAGGAAATTTTGAGTTTGCAGAAATAGAAACAGCTACAACAACAAGAAATATTTCAACAGAGGAAGTTCAAAGGAGCAGACTAGTAGCAAGAAGCCACAACAATAGACCAGTAACAACAATTCAGGTATATAGCAGAAGAAAAAATATGACGAAGATAACAACATCAGTTGTCAAACTAGCTCGATGCAAGAATTTAGAGGATAGAATCGTTAGTCGACAAGTATGACAATGCTTCGTTAATTGATACAGGTTTCATGGACTTCTATCAATTCCCAGCTATGAAGAGACAAGTGTATATAGAAAATTATGCCATAAAGGGAGGAGGGGAAGCAGTAAGGATGAATCTAAAATTCAGGGGTATTAAAAGGTCGACTATACTGAACCTCAAGAGCCTCCGGGTATTTGGAACAAAGGGAGCGGCAATGCAGTGTACAAAAATCCTAATGAGCAGAGTTCAGAATAGATCATTATGGCTGGGGAGAGAGATACCTATCCATGTAGAGGACATCAATAAAATTATAGGATTATCAGTAGTGGGGAACGACATCTCAACGACATTCCAGAATGTGTCCAAAAGAGCCAAATATTCAGAGGACTATGATTTTTATAAGAAATATGAAACCGGAAGAGGAGGAAAGTGTGCGAATATTGACCTCATCAACAATCCAACGGTGAAATTTGCTTGCTATTTTATAGTTGGTAAAACGATGAGGCATTACACCAAAGGAGAATGCACCCTCGACACCATCTCAGCCGCAGAACACTGCATCCAGGGAGTACAACTAAACTGGTGCAACTTCCTGTTGAACGAATTGTTTGAGGCCTGTGAGGATAATTACAAGTGAGCCACATGATTCATCTATGGCTATCTCACATGATTCATCTATGGCTATCTCATCATGGCCTTTGAAATGTGGAAATGGACTCACCCAAGGATCAGGCAACTTGTGGAAATAACTCATGACCAGCCAACAACGTTAAGATTTACGCCCTGGAGAGTATCGGGAGATCCCAACACCAAGGAGGTCAATGAGGAGGCTTTCTCATTCTGGTATAGGTATATGGTTGATGTGGTGGGAAGCCAACAAAGGGTTCTGAGGAACCTATTGGACAGATACTCTTCGCAGATATAGTTTGGGGTAACCCACAAACAGACCTATATTGGACCTTGTTGCATGGATGAAATGACGTTCCAAATGCGACCACTAAAGTTTCAAGTAGAAGAAGAAGCCTTCCATGTTGAAGTCTATTTGTGGCCAGGAGCTGCGATGGAAGTCTAAAGCAGAATACCCCATTATTCATTCGAGGCGGTGCTACCAAAAGCACTCCCATGGGAGTCACCAGAAGAAGTGACGAAGAGGATTTCTGAGCTACAACTATGACCTTTACTAGACCAACTCGACACGAGGGTGAAGGAATTCAATCTGGTAATAAAGACTCTCACAAGTGCCTTTACTGTATTTCCTACTTTTTCACACTTCCAGTCTTTAAATTCTACATCTCCATCCACAAAAACCCCCATCATTACTGCCCTACCATCCACCATGTTCAATTCCCCTCCAAAAACCACAGTCACTCCAATACGCAAGACCAAGGCACCCAAGCCTCCGGTAGCTGTGCCCAAACCAAAGAAAGCACAAATTATGGTATCTAAGCAAGTATTTGATCTCACAGGGGAAGATCAAGTCCAACCAATGGATACAATGGTACCAATTCAAGAAGAGAAAGAGGCTACCACCCAAGTAACCTCTGCGCCACTTGTGTTTGATCCGTCCCCGGGTCTAAATATTCAGACATCATCTCCACCCCATACTCACAAATCATCAGCCCACACTTCATTCACTTCCAAAAACCACTCCATCCACACTCCGTCCACCTTAGTGACTATCTCAAATCCAATAAAGCTAGGGAACAAGAAAAATGGTGACACCAAAGTAGAAGTTAACTTGGGTACGGATGGAGTACCCAAGGTTGACCAACCCTCAGTGGGACAGGCCACCTTCCTAGAGCTATTAGTTCAAGGAGGGTCTTTCACTTCTGATACAATGCCTCCGTCACCAGAGCTGAACCCCTTCCAGTAGGCCAACCTAATATTGCAGCAAATTATACCGCCCACTAGCATGAACGTCCATGAACCTCAGCCACTGCAACAGAACCAACCAATATCCCCACAAGAGCACTCAGAGATATCAATCGCTAGTGGGAAACCACTCAGAGAAAGGCAACCGACCCAGGAGATGTCAGGCGTTGACAACATGCAGAGTTGGGGGGCTAGCCAATTATACAAGTTCATCTAGCTGACAACACAACAAGCAGAAGGACTGCACAACGACCTCCAATAGAGGTTCAAACAACAATAACAACAGGTCATTACGCTTACTGAGCAGCGCAATCAACTTAAAAGTGAATAGGATACCCTACAGGAGCAGCTGGAAAAGGTGACAGAAATTTTCAAAGACCTATGGCCGACAATCATTTCCCATGATAGAAAAACACCAGAAAACATATCGACCCGCTCAATGGTCGAAAGGTCCATCCGAATGAAAATTTCATGCGTAAATCTGAGCAGAGAAAACCAAGAGCTTAAAGAGGCGCTAGCCGCCAGACTAGCATTACCAAACCCTGCCACGGTATATGCTGAGAAGGCCACAGAGAGACAAAGGCAAGTAAACGACATGAGGGAAACCCTTGGGACAATAGTTAAAGAGGTTTATAGCCTACTAAAGCATTTACATGAATGCTCCAACTCGCTAATTATGGAAGCCCGCCCAATATCAGCACAACTTTAGCAAATTTCCCAAGAAATCAAAGAAGCCACTGATCTGGTCGGCATAACCCAGCTGTACAACCAGGAAGAGGTGTTAGAAACCAAAATCCAGAATATCGAAGAACACTCAGCAGCCATAAAGCACGTCCTTAGAGATCTAAGGAAACTGGTAAAACAAAAAGTAGAGGCAATACAACAGATGGCGGCCGAAGCCGAGCCAAAGATATAGGAGGTATTCAGCAAGCTGCCGCCTGTGGCGAGTGAAACTGAGGCCAAAAGAGTTGCCACCCAGACAAAGCTATTAATTAAAGAGTGGCAACATGAAATCACTGAGTTCATAGAACTAAAGTCCTCGACATTGAGAAAGGTTCCAGAGTTGGGGCCTTTGTTTGGACAGGGAAAAGAAAGATAAAAAATAGGGTCAGCCTTGGAAACCAAAAAATCACCGAAAGCCGAAATAGCAGGAAAAGATTGACTCGGGACAAGTCAATAGCATGTAGTCGAGGCCTGTTGGGACCTTTGTTTTCGAAAATAATAGTTTTGAGTTGCAGAGGGTTGGAGGACAGGTGGTGGAACACAATCAAGGTAGATAGGGAGCTGTCACGGTTGCGAAAATATGGAAGATAGGTGGTGCAGCATTAGCAAAGAACAGTGCAGATGGCAGATATGGGAGACAAGAAAAATCAGTAGAACTCCTAGTAATAAAGAAGAAGTGGAAAGCAACGGAGTAGGAAAAGAGGAAAGACTGACAGTCACACTGGTGGAGGAAAAAATAGGCAGTCAGCCAGCGGAGCTAGGGAGTTAGTCAGTGCGGAAAGAGGCCGATAGGAAAGAGCAAAGCCTGAGGAGACTTCTATGAGAACTTTGTTTTTCTAAATCAGACTGTAATAGACTCCGCGGAGTAGATGTATGCTATTCTGTTATTGAGAATGAAATATAGTTGTTGATGTGTGTAACGTTGTGAGTTGATCCATAGTCATTTGCTTATGAACAATGTATGCTTAATTTAAATTTTAATTCAGCCTTCTGAACATGATTTGATGAGTGGTAGTTTCTCCTTAGAGTTGAGATATGCTTGTCACTTCTAAGTTTCCCTAGCTGCTCTCTATGGTTGCATTTTTCTTCTACCTGATCTAGCTTCTAATCTTACTAAGGTCGCGACACGCCTCAGATGAGACGCCCTACTCTCTGGAGCAAGGTGAAAATGTCGGCGTTGTGCTAGACTACTACAGAAACCTTGTTGGCCGCAACCCTAAACCTGGGTCTTGCTCAGAGACCTCCTTTTTTTCCAACACCAAGTCATCAGACAAATCAAGACCACTAGGGGTAGGCTTGTGTGTCATAACCGCTCTGTCAATTGCACTGTAAACTTTGTCGCAGGGAGACACGCTGTTTGGTCAATTTAGTGTGTCCTAAATTGCTACATTAATTTGTCAATCCAGGATTCGTAAGCTGACGAAGTGTGGCGCACTATATGTGCAAGATAACCTATCTCTTACTTTTTGTCGTTTTTGGGTTTTTTATTTATCTTGGGGGTTTTAATCTTGGTTGGTTTCCTAATGTGAGATGGAAATTCTAAAAGACAAGTATGGATATAAATGTTCAAGGCAATGATGTCCTTTATAATGATTTCCCAAACTTCAAAAGGGTTTTAAAACATGCAATGACAAAATTAATTCCTAAAAGAAAATGAAAATGTGCCACTATACTAGTCAAACAAATAGTGAACTATTGATCATGAAACCCATTACCCTTGCTGCTGTCTAAATACAAAAGAAATTGTGCTCAAATAAATCCAAGAATTGCAAGCAAAGTAAAGCTAAAATCAAATTACATCAACTCATATTCTAACCCCTCACCATTAGTCTCGCTATGGCTTTCGGAGGTAATCATAAACAACTTGAGCAATCTGATATCTAATTTGCAGAAACATAAACTAATATCAAATTACACACTCATACTTCAATCCCTCACCATTAGTCTCGCTATGGCTTTCGGAGGTAACTGATAATGACATGAGCAATTTAATATCTAACTTGCAGAAAAATAAACTAATATAAAACTACACACTCATACTTCAATCCCTCACCATTAGTCTCGCTATGGCTTTCGGAGGTAACTGATAATGACATGAGCAATTTAATATCTAACTTGCAGAAAAATAAACTAATATCAAACTACACACTCATACTTCAATCCCTCGCCATTAGTCTCGCTATGGTTTTCGGAGGTAACTGATAATGACATGAGTAATTTAATATCTAATCTAACTAATAAAGCAAATGTACAAAACTGAAATAAATAAAACAGTGCTGGAATTAAAAGCTAAGAAAAATAAATCAGCAGAAGGACAAGACCGATTCCATGTCATTAGTCATTGTAAAACTATGTGCAAATACCCGGGCTCCCTACTATAATCTGGAACAAAAGCTATGGCATAATGAATGTAAGGAAATAAAGCATGAAACTATACAGCAATAAACAAAACCTCGGCGTGTGCAGGGGCCCTCTGCACAATCCTTCTTCAGCTTCTTAAAATTGTAATCAAAACACCATCAAGGAACTTCTTTATTGAAAAACTTCACAAATCTACATCCCATTCCATCTTAAACTTTGTTACAAAAGACTTCTCTATTCCTTCCTCTCCTTCTCCTATTTTTCACTACTTTTTCATTACTTCTTCATTACCTATGATAGGAGAAAGCTTCTCCTATTTATACAAAATATGAGGAGTCATCTCATTAATGGGAGTCCATGAATCTCTCCCTCCATCTCTAGAGTTACAATCAAAATAAGAAATGATAAGACACATGTCTTTCTAGAGTTTCAACACAACTTGAGGAATGAGACACATATCCTCTTAGAGTTTCAATACAACAAGGAAGTGAGACACATATCCTCTTGATCCCATAATATTCTCCAACCAAATTCGAATTTGGCCTTAGAGTGCCACATAAGGGTCTTCTAGAAGTCTCCTTTTGACCTACACATGTCACAAAACTCATAACACATATTTAGATATATGAAACTATGTTAATTTTCTAGTTTCTAATCATAAATTCACTTTAAATACATAAAATAAATAACTTTGGAAAACAAGGATCCTAACCTATATATTTATGAAAATGGTTACTTGATGTAGGGTTTTAGGTCAAATGGCTATGAAATAAAAGCTAAATGGTTATGACGTAATGGAAATATGTATGAATATGGAAAACACTTTTGAGACTCAACACACGCACCAAGATTCCATGTCCTTCGAGCTCCACCCGAATTGAAACCAGTAGCACTCATCGACCTCCCCCACAAGATTCAAGACACAAATAAGATCACCTTCCACCATGAAGAGTTCAATCCCCATACCAGGCTCTGCTCTGATTGCCACAGGTCGATCAGTTCTAGGATCTCAAGGTCATGCACTTAACCAGAGCCACCTCCACACACACCTGTGTTTACATATCCCTCCCTGCGTAGATGCCCCAAGCCTTGGCTTGAGCCTGGATGCAAATACACAGGGTGCTCTCACCCAACTGTCTCTCACAATCGCCCAATAACTGTAGATAACCAAACTACGACCCATCAACCTGGATATTATGCTTGTGTGGGAAGCGTGGTCCAAATACCAATGACCCATTAAACCCGAGCATGTGAGGAGAACCGTTAAGGCAAGCATCTAGCACGTGGAGGCCCTCCTGGCTCCACTGTCTAAGACATCTCCAACTTTCTGTATGAAATGACACCTCCATCGGGGAAGCTATCTTTTATTTTAATATTAATCATTACTCATTTTTATTAACTATTTTAAAAGTTACTTTTTTATTTTTGAGATTATTATTTTTTAATATTAATTTTAAATATATTTTTGTTAGGATTAATGCTTACATTAGTAGGTCTGGTTTGGGCTTCTTGAAGGTTGTTGAAATATTATCTCAACCTCTCTCTCTAAGATTGGAATTAGTTGGATCTTATTCCAACTATATAAATGTATTATATTTGAGTTTGAATACATGAAATAGTTTATAGTGTGCGATTCTATTTTTTGGGTTGGTATCAGAGCTGGTAGCTAGTATATCTCCCGTGCAATTCTATTTTCTAGTTTAGTATCAGAGCTGGTAGCTAGTGTATCTCCCTTGTAGAGGAGCCCACAAATAGGAAAATAAATAATGGTATCTGTATGAGGATGTGGTGTTGTTGCAGAGTGATTTTCGAATATAGTATTTTAGAGGTGATTATGTGTGTGTGGATGAAGTCTTCATAGTCAATACTATATTAAATCGTTGAGGACAATAAAAATGACTCCAAAAAAGTTTGTTGACACCATAAAGTCCTTTGGATCAAGCACGTAAACATCATTTCTTCATTCACCTTTAATGAAAAATAAGGTCTATCGTACTCAATTTTTGGGACAAAACCATGAAGGTGTGGAGATTGCAAAGGATTGGATTTACGACCAAGGATTTGTAACAGTGATTGGCTCTTCGACAAAATATGGAGTGTGGTTAAGAGAGAGTAAATTGGAGTGATATATTGTGTATAAATGAAAAAAATGTGGGTTTTGAGTAAGTTTATAATACCTCCATTTTTTGGTGGTTATCTATATAAATGCAGGATATTCCAGACATTGAGCGGTTGTGCTTTCTCATCTGTGGCTACGTGATGGGTTCAAAGGGTAATAGCAGATAATTAAGCAATCATAGATAGAGATAGTATAACTAAGATAAAATTACACACAACAAATGGAGAACAAAATCACAACTTTACATTAGAGGAGAGGCATTTCCTTGACTTACTTAGGCATAGACAAGATTACAAATTTATAGATGAGGGGATAAGCTTTTACTAATTATCCATGTGGATTACATGACTGCACAGAGAAAGGTGGTTGGCATCGGTGGATTTTTGCCTGAGGACGATGAAGTGGTTAGAGAATTCGGCGAGTTGATGTCGATGACTTCAATACGGCTTCATGTTTAAAATTCTTCCACTTGAAGTCGAATGAAGAATATTGAATCAAGTCACTCCCAGTCCTATCATGCCTCTACATAACTCATGCTTATATCTTGGTAGAATCTTAGTGAGCATATCAACAAGGTTAATATATGTATGGATCTTTTCTAAGGATAATTTTCCTTCCTCCAACACATGTCGGATCCAATGGTACCTTAATTCAATGTGCTTGGTTTTTGAGTGAAATGATGGGTTTTTCGCCAAGTGAATTGTACTCTGCTATCACAATATAGAACATATTTTTCCTGATTTATTCCTATCTCTCCTAGGAATCGATGCATCCATAACATCTCTTTACAAGCCTATGTTGAAACTATGTACTCAGCTTCTATTGTAGAGAGAGATACTATTATTTGTAGCCTTGACCTCCAAGATACTGTTGCTTCTGAAAATGTATACAAATAACATGTAGTGAAATTTCTGGTGTCGATATCTCTAGCCATATCTACATCTGTAAATCCTTCAATCACAATCTCATTATGACCAAAACATAAACAATAATGACCAGTACCCTTAAAATACCTCAAAATCCATTTTATTAATAGCCAATGTTGTTTGCTTGGATTGGCAAGGAACCTGATCACTACTCCCACTGAATGTCAAATGTCTGGTCATGTGCATACCATGACATACATCAAGATTCCAACTACTGGAGCATAAGGAATCTTGCTCATTTCTTCCTTTTCATTGTCATCACTGGGACATAACTCAATACTCAGCTTGAAGTTGACCGCAAGGGGTGTACCAACTGACTCGAAATCCTTCATATTAAGCATGTCATGCACCTTCTTGATATATTTTTCTTATTACAACCACAACCTTTTGTTTATCCTATCACGCATGATCCTCATGCCAAATATCCGTTGTGTTGGACCCAAATCCTTCATCATAAATTTTCTGCCCAAATCTTTCTTCAACAAATTTGTCTTTATG